>CM035806.1:66090686-66134988 GCA_020466095.1 Chlorops oryzae
TTAGTACTGCTCGAAAGTTATATTGTCAAACTTTCATTTAAATTAATTGACTCCTTCACAAGTTATTGAATTTTGGCCACCAAATAGGGTCCGCTGGCCCAGTGTGCGTCGAAGCGATCGCGTAGTAACCCAGCCGGAAATGTGTACAGGAGGTGCTCGAACACGTGCATAGCACAACGAATGATGTGCACAACAAAGCAAAAAGTTTAATACAACGGGAATTATTAAAATGATTTTATTGTTGTTCTTTCTCTCAACACATTATTATTGAATCCTCTTTCATTTCATATCCGAAATTGTTTTTTCTTTCTTAAATTGCTTTCATAATGAAAAACAAAGGTGCGGCTATAGTCCTGCATCATAGTGTAATAGAAAAATATATGTGCTGTACCCAATGTTGCCATATTCTTTTTTAACTGTATTCCTCCCAAAAAACTGTCACCTTCAAAAACAAAGGTTCAACTGAAAAAAGTAAGCGAGTGTTTGAACTCACGGTAGATGTGCAAACACTCATTCAAAATCTGAATTATTCTTTTTCAACTGAATTTCGAATTGAAAGGAAAGGATTCGCATTGAAGAGCATTACCTGCATTTAATTTAAAAAATCGACCTTTTCTGGTTGTGGTTTAAAATTTCAACTTTCAATAGTGGTATTCATGTAACAGCGCAAAGCATGCAAGACTGACAGTTGAATACTTTTATCTCACATGTTGCATGAGCGCACAAAATAAGCAGCTTGCGTGCAAAGTTGTGAAAAACAGATAATCAATACTGAATTTTGAGGCAAATCAAAACAAATGCCGAATTTGAGCAAGAAAAGAAAATTTATAAAAAAATATTCAATTTAATATCTTTAAACTACATCAAAACAACGAGTCAACGAGTTTATGCGCTCGCTTTGCGCTATCTACTCGCAGTGCAGAGCGCGTAAAATTATTTTCATACAAAATTTGACAGCTGGTTTTTGAGGGTGCAAAAATATGAGGTTTGGGCTATTACATGAATACCACTAATATATTTTGTTTTTCCTTACGAAATGTGAATCAGCTGTGTCAATATAAAATCACGGCTGCCACAATTTGCTATTTCTCGCCATGCGATGAGTTTACCCAGCGGCCAAAATGCTGCTTACGGAAGCGATGAACCGCAACGACCTCATATACAATATTGCACTTCTCCTTAGCTAAACCATTTCTGAATGATCACAATTTCACATAATTCTATCAAATGTATTCAGACAAAACTGTACATTTTTCGTTCGTTTCCAAAAACGCAAATAATCTTCTTTACGCCCGAATGAAGTTAAATGCGCGATAGCAGGGAAATTTAGTTTTTCACTGTAAATTTCAATCGCAAAAGAAGCTTATGTGAGAGAAATCGAATTTTTAACCGTTTGCGCACCCTGCTTTTTTGCTTCTTATTTAGCACGTAGTTTATATCTGGATATTTACGAATTCCGAAATATATCACATTAAACCTATATCCACTCATGTCTAAATGTATAATTTACTGTACAAATAATATGTTTGATATAAAAGATGAAAATATAATAAGGGTCCTTATTCAGCATTGTGAAGTATGTAATTTAAGTAGTTTTACTCAACATCTGTCAAACTGTATGAGCGCACCTAAAACTGAACTTTGTAAAATTCGTGAAATTGACTCAAAATCAGCTGATTTTGATGTGTCAAATGAACTTCTTACTTTACACACACAATTTACACAACGAAATCGATGTGAAAACTTTGTAAATGAAGCTCCATACAAAATTTCACAGCTGTCAAAAAAATTACTAACTTCACTCAGCAGAAAAAAACTGTTGGCTTGCCTAACAAAACTGTTATTGACAGTTTAAACTGTAGCAACGCTGTTTTTATACTACACGCATGGATTTCATGATTTATTCTAATGTATGTTGGTTGAAAAATAGTGAGTGAGGACTCGAATTCATACTTGTATGCGACTGTTAAATAACTATTTAAGTCACTAAAACAGTCGCAAAGAAGTATTACGCGTTTCTTTCTGCGACACATAAAAGTGTCAATTTTTGGAGACTATTCTGTGACTTCTAAGTAACATTTGAAGCCACGCCCAAATTATAGTCATAATAGAGAAAAACTGCGACTTAGCGATGACTTTTATGCGACCTAGCAGAAAATGCAGTTTAAGAGAAACTATTTTGCAACTGTTATGCAACCAACAGGTTTTCGAATGACTTATATGCAATCCTTATGCGACTAAATTTTAGTCCCAAAACTGAGGTCTGTGTTACTTGGGCCACATGGTCCTAAAGACACTTCTCAAACATTTAGCAACGAAATTTTTATAATTTCTCTTGCAAAACTTAATTTTTATATCGCACTAACACCAAAATTTAAAAATTTTTAGAAAAATTTTAGGAAAATTGCAACAGATACTAACCAGGTTTCCTTATTGATTCTGATAAAAATATTTCTTTTGTACGTTCGCTTATAAAATTTGGCAGTTTGCTTGGAAGTGACGTTTAGAAATCTCAGCTTTTGACGATATCTGTGTTGAAGTATTTCAAAATTTGAGAGACCCCGCAGCGTAAATTTATAGTGCTGTCTATGCCTTAATTACAACCCAATTCAGACCAAAATGGCCAGAAAGGGGTCAGTGGCCAAAACCGGGTCACCTGCCCTATTTTCATCAACGAATTCTTACACTACAATGAATGTTTATTCATTGTTGAATTCATGCATGAATTTTGTGTGCATTTTCAAACGAAAAGGTAGTCCCGCTATCCATGACTATTTCGACCATCGGTCAGTTATAAATTCCGCGATAGCGTACCGAAAACGACGTAAAATTAAAACCTTACATTTCCTATGACATCGCAATGTTAAATTTCAGCCACGAATTCCACAATATCCCATAGGAGCTATTGTGGAAAAATTGGGTGCTTAGCCTTACATTTGCCGACTCTGAAGACCCTGCAGAAATATGGACTGACCCAAGTGTAGCCTTCGGTCAGTCCCTCATGTTACCACTACTAGTCCCCTCTTAATTCCACTTCTAATGTATTCAACTGACCTTTTTAACATGGGCCTGTCCTAGGGGAGGGACCGGTCCGCTGAGGGACTGACCGTAGGTGTGTCCCATAAGGGTCATTCGAAAGAATATTCGAAAATTTGATTTTTTGTTGAGAGCGTCACGTCAATCTCTCTCTCTCTTTTTCTCTGTTTCTCTTTCGAATGTTTCTATTTATAGACATATTCATGATAGCAACAAAAGTGTATAAAGCGGTGCGCCCAATTTTTCTCTCTTTTTCTCTCTGTCTCTTTTGAAAGTTTTTATTTATGGAGTCAACAAAATTCGAGAGCCTTGCGTAGGCAATGTGCCTCCCTCTCCCTTCGCGTGTATATTTATAGAATATTCTATTTGAACATCTTTTTTCGAATAATTTTTTGATGGGCACGGGATTTGAACAAGCAAACCTGCGGAATTTTGATTAGTAAGCTTGCACGCTATCCTCTGAGCTACCACTGGCTGTGACTCACTTAAAGACAATATTCCATTTAAGTCCATAGAAGAAACGAAAATAAAGAATATAAAGAATTGAAACAGCATCCTCTCTCGCATGCTTCGAATAAGTTGCTATTATTTTTGTATGGAATTCACAAAAATTTTCTTAGTTAATATGAGTGTCGTTTGGGGGACTGACCGCCGGCTAACCGATTTCGCTATAAGAAAGAGTCCTATTTTGACCGGTCGATGTGGGACTGGTTAAAGGTCAGTCCTTTTTAGGAAATTAACCGCTTCATTTCTGCAGGGGACATACACTCACACACACACACACACACACACACACACACACACACAAAACCTCCTTGGTATCACAATGGGCCGATTAACGGCTTAGATGGCAGCCACTTCAACCTACCTACCTACCTAGGTAGATATTAATACATATAACATTTAAATAATATTTCAAAACTTAGAGGAATAACTAGCTCTCATCCAAACATTTATGCAAAAATAAAACAAGTAAGAAATCTAAAGTCGGTCAAGCCCGACTTTGAAATACCCAGCGTCCCGACATTATTTGCGCACTATGTTTTGCCTCGCCATTTCAGGGCGTGGCAGTGGGCGGGCCACATACATTTTTTCCTGCACCTTTCATTCGCCTTGGTCAACCTATGTTGCGAATTTGAAGCTTCTACGCCTTTTACTTCACAAGTTACGATAAACCCTTATTTGTGGGCGCGGCTCGAGAAAGACGGCGTCCATTCTCTTCCACGATATGTCCCTTTTTCTAGTTTACCAGTTAACCAAATTTCAATGAAATGTGTTGAGTGGTTCCCAAGTTACAAGCATTTTACTGAAAACACATTAAATTAATTTATGGGCGTGGCAGTAGGCGGATTTCTCCCATTTTTACTTAGGATCATACTCGAATCCTGGTATACCTGTGCGCCAAATTTCGACTTGGTTGGTCCAGCCGTTTCGGAGGAGATCCGACCACGGACGGACAGACGGACATGTTTAAATCGATTCAGTTTTTGATCCTGATCAAGAATATATATATATGTCTATATCTACGGAGCTTAGTTCTGGCCATATATTACTATATATGTCAGTCTCATAGATTTTTGGCGGGACATTTCGCGCGAGTTAGAAAGAGATGTTACTCGGCAGGCAAAAAAAGAGCGAGAGAGAAATACTTTTGGTGAGTACCTAAGTGAAAAATACTCATTTTGGTGTATACCCAAGACCGTGGTGTGTACCCAAGACCGTGGTGTGTACCCAAGACCGTGGTGGGTACCCAAGACCGTGTTGAAAAGAGCCAAAATAGAAACGGCTCCTGAGTGACATATATAGTTATATATGGTTCTGGCTGTAACAAGATTTGCACAAAACTAATATACCCTGATTACGCTGGGTATAAAAAATCATACAATACCACAACCATATAGTATATATGAATACATGCATTGGCGAGGTGATTAAGGTGACATTTTTGTATGGGTACCCTGTAGAAAGCTGTTCGGCAATTTTCCTAAAAGAACTAGTACTTTTACCAGTACTAAAACAACTAGTGCAATGTTTGGGTAAGTTTTCACCATAACTATAATAGTGATCAGTGGAATAATTGTATTTATTCATTGAGGCGTTATAAATTAATAATAAATACACAACCGAATGGTTTTCATTTATTATAAATATTTATTTCCATTATGCACTGAAAAAAAATCAACGATTCTGTTACCTTTTTCCCGTAAACTATACTATAGTATTTAACTGGTGCAAATTTACCCAATTGGATCGAAAAGTACTAGAATAATTCTGGAGCATACTGTACTAGTGCTTTCCAGGACAGATGTTATACTGATTTTCTACAGAATTTTATATGCACAAGGGTATAGAAAAGAACTAGTACTGGTGGCTTTTGCACTAGTAAAGTACTAGTGCTGCACTAGTTCAAATTCCTACAGGGTAATCACATTTTTAATCATGCGTTAACGAGTTAATGCAAGTAATCGAGTTAATGCACTATTAGCAAGTTTCCACATAGTGAGGAAAAAACTCCCTAAATCCCTTTTTGCCTTGGCAGATTATCCAGGAAATTAAAATATTGACCGGATTACGAGATATAGCCATAAGTATGTGAGTTATTTAATTCTCGGCCCCACTTTTTGAAGTCTATTTAAAAAAAAAGTAGAGGTGACTTGACAAAACTGAGTATGAGGCGTTGTTGTACTCACCGAGCACTTTCAAAAACAGTCGCCAAATTTTTGTTTACAAAACATGACCTCTAAAATGTTACACAGTGTTATCAAATTAGTTTGAAAATCGAATAAAGGAAGATGCACAGCCATGTGGCGCAGTCATATGTATCATCATTCTTGCATTCACACGACATGCCAGCTTCGGTTGTGGTATATTTGACAGGTCATATTGCTCGATACATATTGTGTGAGAGCACCTGAAGTAGTTAATGGGAAAAAACATTTATTTTAAATAACTACCGATAGATTTGTAGTTAAATCTTAATGAACGCATACGAATATTTCAATTGGTTCTGGTAAAAGTAGTTCTTTTCAGATAACTGAAAAACTGCTTACTACAGGGAAGCGACAAATGACTGAGGAGCTTTGCATTTTTTTTTTTGGGCGTGAGATTTTTTGTCATTTGTAAGGCATTGTGTCCGAAGCCCTAGTTATTTCCATTCTTTTGAAAACCATTCCTCGATATTTTCTAAAGTAAATTTCAATATGAACCTATATTGCATAGTTCCTCATATTTTCCCTTATTTCTCAAACGATACCGTTTGGGTTTTTTCTGAATTATGAAAAACACATATACAAAAAATTTGGTTTGTATCATAAAAAATCCTCTAATATTGTGTTTTGAAGATAAGTTTGAATACATTAAAAATTCAACGGAACTCGATACTGCTGTACCAGGAAAACCGGTACCGACATAAATTTAAGTATAACTTAGAGCTATCTTTAAAAAATTTTTCATTTGAAAAGTTCCTCATGATAAAATAAAATGAGAGCATACTTTTAAAGTCAATAAGTCAATCCTAGCCACACCCATAGTGTGATATATTTAAAATTTTATTATTAATTAAGCAGCGAATTAAGTATTTCCAAAGGAAACATGGAATTATTCCGATCGGCAATGCCGGATATTGCTGGTTTAACATCATCACTAATCGTTTGTGCATTTGTCGTTGACGAAACTGTTGAACTGTTGGAATTCGAATTTTGCACTTCGCTTTCCATCGAATTGGTCGTGTTTTTTATCATTTGTTCACTATTTGTGGTACTCGTATTTGTTACCCTATTAACCCAAACATACCGTTTCGTCTGAGTTTTTATTTTATGAACACCACGTTTGTGAATGCTTACACCTTCTCGCCTATTGAATTTTTTCCCACATATGTCACACTTGTAGTGTCGTTCGTTTCGATGCGATTTCATGTGCTCCGAAAGCGTCCATTTTTCAAAATACAATTTCCCACAAATTTCGCATTTCTCCTTCGGTGCCTCGTGATGCAGTTTATGTCGACGATATTTCGATGGCGATGGGAATTTCTTTCCACAAATCTCACAGATCTGTTTACTATCATCGGTATGCAACGTCAAATGGGCTTGAAGTTTACTCTCCAAGTAAAATCCATGATTACAGAATTCGCATATGAAATTTTTAACCCGATTGTGTTTCTGCTCATGGCTTGCAAGTTTCTCTGGGCACGTAAATCCATAGTCACAGCGTTGACATTTAAAAGGCAGTTCACCAATTTTATGCCTTTTCGCATTATGGATTTGCATATCGATCGGACTGTAAAAGACCGCTCGACAGAGCTCACAGTTTTGTTTGATATTTTTACTATTTTCTTCGATTGCCGTACAAAGCTCAAAGTATTCTGGATACCTCATTTTGTACATTGACGTTTTCATGCGTCGTTTTTGCTTCTCATCTGAGCTGCGATGGTACAGATCTTTTATACGATTGATACTATGACGGAATTGATCTTTGCTGATCGCATGATCAGGAAAGCGTTCATTAAACTTTTTGCTTACATCTGTCAAAGCTTCCCCAAAGCGCTTTATAATAGATTGGCGAGGAAGCCATAATATTGCATTTTCCCTAAGCAACTCTAGAAATGCTATAACGCAACTCTTGTTAGGATGATCGAAAGATATCTGGAAATTAAAACAAATAAAACAATTGATTTTTCTTCTTTTTTAAAATACTTACTATTTCTTCTGAGTTTTCGTTGTCTCAGTTGAATGAGGTGTCTAAAAAATTAAATGATCATAATGAATTGATCTCTTTAAATTAACAGATTTCGACCCACTTACATTATTTGAAATCTTTTTGGATCTCTTAGGTTTCGGTTCGTAAGTTTCGTCGCAAGTTTCATTATCGTTTCCCGAACTTTCAGCAGTATTCTCGCCAGAGTTCTCCAAATCGCTCCCTCTAGATATGTCTTCGTCTATTGTCGGATTGCTTGAATCGAATTCTGTTACTTTCAAAATCTTTTCAGCTTCAATTGCGTTGCAAACTTCTTTCTGTTTTAGTTCCGAGCTCGAGCCACTTGGAAGCGTTTGAGCACTTTCATCAATTGCTTTTACTTTTGACGCATGATTTGTGTTTAAATGTATAACGAATTTTTGCCAAAAATTCACATCCGATGTCGGGAAGGTAATTTTGCAATATCTACACGCCAGTCTATAATTCTGAGTACCATTCTTTTCAACTTCTAAAATAATTCGTCCACATGTTAGCACTGTATGTCCCAACTCACTGCAACGACAAATTAGATGCACTAATAATACTGATCATAAAAGGATAGCATGTCTTACTTGATAACAGAGGAGTTATTTTCATCTTCGTTTGTTTCAATTGGATTGACTATCTGCTCGTCGAAGCAGTCTTCATCAATGCTAAATATTGGAATAAGCCTATATTATTACTTTCTAAATAAATGAGTTATACGTACATTCCAAAGGATTGAAAGGTGTCGATTGGTTCCTCCTTAATACTGAAGTTCTCAATTGCACTGTAAAATATATGAATTTTAAAGCTAATAATTTGTAACACTGACGTTTGCTTCTTCATACCCTGAGGATCCAGAAGATGTCACACTGAAAATAAGAAAGAAGTTATTTGCTTTTTAATGAAATCTCAAAATATACTTCGTTTCGAAAGTTATATATTTTTCTCATTTCACTATTTCCAAGTCTAATAAGCTTTCATGCTCTGCATAAGCACATTTCTACTAATCCCAGAATCGAAACAGCATGGATAACGTCCGTATTGAAGATAAATAAATAGAGGGGACGAGACGGACTTCAAAAGTTTTCATGTTTTCAGTTTCATCCACAAAACATAGCGTCAAAGTTCAACGTTAAGTTCACTTATGCAAGGAACTCGACCACTTATAGTATGACCATGCATAGAATAAACATAAATGTATCATTGAACTTATCGGTCTCACCCATTAGATGCCATTCGACTATTCGAAGTCACGAAGTGCACGAATTCTGGTTCCGGTTCTGTTTTAATTTGTATTGGCGTCGTTCTGTAAATGGAAGAAGTCAATAGTGAAATGCGTCAAAATGTTTATTAACCTACTTTGTTGCCTTTTTCTTAACGCTTTCCGATGATAGCCCATTGTCCTTCAAATTCCTTGCTCTGCTCTTATTCCTTGTCACTGAAGACATTATTGCTCTATATAAGGCGTCTTGCAAATAAAGCTGAACAGTGATGCCAACTCAAAAAAAAATTTTCCCTCAATTATTTTCAAAAACCCCCAAAATCCGGCAATTTCAAACTAAATTACCCTTAAAATGCGTGTAGCGTTTTTCGCTGTATTGGCGTTAGTAGGGATGTGAGAAAAGCATCGATACAAGTCAGCTTTTTCATGTATGAGGCCTCTTACCATATAGAACTATAGGTCTTACTCTTCTTCTTCCTAATCCCTGCAATGTGTTAGAGCTACGCTGCTTCAACATAGGCATATAGCATGAGGAAAAGAGAAGCACGCTATGGCAGCGAAATCTTTAGCTCTGCTGTGGTGAAAAGCATTGCCACTTGTATTTTTAATTTTGGGCGATTTTCGAGTGCATTACATATAAAATATCTACCAAACTGATAAAATGATATGAAAAGCTTGAAAAACATAAAACGAATCAAGGAATCTCAATATCAAGGAGAAATAGATAATGTTTTTTTAGTCCTACCGTGTCCACATAACTTTTTGATCACACTGTTTCAGCAAAAATACAAAATTCTATGTACAATCAAATTCGTAGCTGTAGTCAAAAATGTATGTAAATTTAATACAAAATGAAAACATTCGCGCACATTGAGCAAAAACATATCGTAATACATTTAGTTAAGCTTCAATTATGAACTTTTCAAGCAATATAAAAAACAGAGCCGACGCCGTGTTTCTTTTATAATTTTCTTGCCAGTGGCATCATAGTGCCACTTTTTGTCTGCCCGTATTGTTGTTGGTAGCTTTCTGGTGAATTTCTCGAAAGAGTTGAATTCCCTATTCCTGCTTAAGGTTTTTGTTGGTAGCTTTTTGGTGAATTTCTCGAAAGAGTTGAGTTTCCTATCCCTGCCTAATGGGGAGTTTCTTATTAGCGGCAGAGGCCTTTCGACGTCGACAGTTAGACCTACAGTCCTACATGCCTCTTACATTAGTCAATGAGGCCTTTTATATTATAGGGCCCATACACTTCACCAGCATGCTGGCACCATCAAGTGATTGTGCCAGCTGATTGAGCGTGTATGGGGTTGTGGTGCGATTGTACCAGCTGCTGGTGCAACATCAAAAAGATTTTGATATTTTCATGATTGTACCAGCATGCTGTTGTAGTGTATGGTGAAAATTGCTCAATTGAAAGATAGCGTCGAAGAGGAATTTTCGGACATCGGAGGAAATATACGACATTTCTCAAAGATTTTAATGTCCTCTTTTTAGCGCATTTTTTTGGAAATTGTAAAGATTTTTTTTCATTGCTTTTAGTGTACGTTTTACCTTTTAAAGGCATTTTTTCCAGCCGTACCCATGACATGTCTGCTCAAAATTTGGAAACAAATGAATACTGTACCAGCATGTTGGTGTGTTATGTGCTGCGAGCATGCTGGCCCAATCACTTGATGGTGCCAGCATGCTGGTGTAGTGTATGGGCCCTATTAGTCAATAGTTGACCATCAATTCTCATTTTCAGTACAAAACGATGACATATCGTTATCGAAAAATTGAGCGTTTTCTGGTTGCACGTACTCGCTCAATCCGTCTTTGCTCTCTTTCGTTTATCGAACTTATCGATGGCTTGGAGCAAATTTCTGACATTTATTTATTAGTTTTCGTTGTTCGTGGAGACAGCATCGCATGCTATTATATGTTATTACTTGTTTTTCTTGATCAATATTTTAGGATCTCACAACTTTGCACGCAAGCTGCTTATTTTGTGCGCTCATGCAACATGTGAGATAAAAGTATTCAACTGTCAGTCTTGCATGCTTTGCGCTGTTACATGAATACCACTATTGAAAGTTGAAATTTTAAACCACAACCAGAAAAGGTCGATTTTTTAAATTAAATGCAGGTAATGCTCTTCAATGCGAATCCTTTCCTTTCAATTCGAAATTCAGTTGAAAAAGAATAATTCAGATTTTGAATGAGTGTTTGCACATCTACCGTGAGTTCAAACACTCGCTTACTTTTTTCAGTTGAACCTTTGTTTTTGAAGGTGACAGTTTTTTGGGAGGAATACAGTTAAAAAAGAATATGGCAACATTGGGTACAGCGCATATATTTTTCTATTACACTATTACTACGTTTATGCATCATGTTAACCCGGGTATATTCAACTCAGGTCAATTCAACCCCCTCGCATAAACGCTATTTATAACCGAGTTAGAGAATTTAATCGGGTTGAATAAACACATTTATTTAAAGTGGGTAGAAAACTCAACTCGAGTTGAAGTTTGTGCATAAACACGAGGGCTTAGGCAAATCGAAGCGAATGACAAAAAATCCAACTCATTTCGACTTTTAGTCATGCATTGTAATGTGTGTCCCATACATTTATATTTCTAAAAACATAATTTTCGTGTATGTCATGCCGCATCGCTGTTCAGTGTCTCTTAAGAATAAAACTGGGTTAGTCTTTTAACTCAAGTTCAAAATTGCCCGTTTATGCTCAGGTTTTTTACCCGGGTTGAATATACCTGGGTTAACATGATGCATAAACGTAGTATATGATGCAGGACTATAGCCGCACCTTTGTTTTTCATTATGAAAGCAATTTAAGAAAGAAAAAACAATTTCGGATATGAAATGAAAGAGGATGCAAAAATAACGGGTTGAGAGAAAGAACAACAATAAAATCATTTTAATAATTCCCGTTGTATTAAACTTTTTGCTTTTTCATTGGTGCAACACTATAAACGCACATTCTTGACGTAACTGGTCAGAACTTTTCATGGAATTGCTTGTTTTGCCCAGTTAAACTAGCTGCATTTTTCTTTCAAAGATGCGCAGAAGATGCGGTTCAGGATACAACAACAATTGCATGTAAATTCACACCGCATCTTGTCAAAATGCTGAAAGATGCTAGATGTGGTTATAGTGGAAACAGCCTCTAATGTAAAAGGCCTCATTGAGCGAGTACGTGCAACCAGAAAGAGGCCATTTACACGTTAAGACATTTCGATAATGAAACACACTTTTTGTTGGCTAAGGACGCATGGGGATGTGGTATGGGAGCATTTTTCCATATTTCCTTTAAGGGGTCGTTCACATATTACGTAGAGCAGTTTTTGGCCATTTTAGACACCCCCTGCCCCCCTTGTAACAAGAAATAACAAATTTCAGACACCCTCCCTCCCCCGGTAGTAAAAGTAACACATGTAAAATTTTTGTTCTGCCATTATGAAATAATATCAGAAAGAAGTCTTTTTATAACAAAATTAACATAATTTCGCAATAGTTGATAAATATTAATATATAGAATATTTCAAATCAATCTAGTAATTTCTTCTTTTTCGGACGAAAAAACAAGTGAATTTTTCATTTCCAACTTGTGTCATGTTATGCATACGAATCTCCGAATTGAGTTACTTTAGAAAAACCTTTGTATCGTGAAAAAGGTTTGTGCTACAATTTAAAATATCAGTTTTGGAAAGGGGACTGATAACGGGTGATCTATGTTCATTCAAATTCAAAAAAAAAAAATATTTAAAAAATTTTTCAATTTTCGAATTTGAGCATCATTTTACATCATTCATTTAACGATTTGGAATATCTTTTTCACTTCATGTTAAAGAATGATGTTTTAAGAACATAAAAGTTTTAAAAGTTTTGAAATATTTTAAACCATATATGAGAAAAATGAGTTTCAAAAAAGCAATGGTCGTAAAAAAATCAAACCCGATTTTCACGAAATTTTGACGTGATGGAATTTTTATTGAAATTTTTCAATTTTTCAGCACACAAAAATCTAATTGAAACACCACTGCAACTTAAAAGGAGAAAATCAAATTTCAATTCTGTAGGCCTGTGTTATTATTCTTATTTCAGCGTGTTACGTAACAAACGCAGGGAACCGTCCCTCCCCCTTGTAACTTTTCTTAACAATTTCCTAAATCCGCCTCCCCTCCCACTTTCCGCGTTACGTAACATGGCGCCTCGACAGGCAACAATTATTGCTAGCAATCTGTCAACGTGAGCAATATTGCCAATGGAGACCGTTCATTTTGTAAAGATGGCAATATATGGCAAGCAATATTGCTTCGCTGCGATTGCAAACTTTCAGTTTGGCAATGAGCTGTAATTTTGCTATTTGACAGCCGAACTTCTTCATTTCTATGAAATTTTCAAAGTGTGTATATCGTCAAAATGGAGTGGTGCGTCGCCCATATTTATAAGATAATGTTCAAACTATGTTGATCCCGTTTTTGTAAAAATGGATTAACCTAAAATTTTGGTTTACTTCGTTTTTATTCTTTGCCACACTCATAATAAAGTTGTTTCAAGGCATCGAGAGCGCGTGCGCAGCGTAGTAGCATAAAAATCCCACCCTGGCAATATTGCCTCTACCTGGCAAAGCAATTTGACAGATTGCTAGCAATAATTATTGCCCGTCGAGGCACAGCGTAATATGTGAACGACCCCTAAAAATTAAATATTAATATCGACTCTCAAATATCGATACCACGTCTTCCAAATATCGATAGAAGATAAGTCAAATTTGAACCTCAAATATCGATTTTCGGTATCGCCCATCCCTAGGCATCGGTGTTCGTAATTGCGTGTTGTTAAACTAAATTGCAATGAGAAGGCATTTTTCTTTAACACTGGCGATTGCTTTTGCCATAATATCGAGTGGCGTTTCCAACGTTGTCGACTTCGATGAAAACAATTGGAATTTGATGCTCAAAGGCGAATGGATGGTCGAATTGTAAGTAAATTTCTTCTTCTTCCTCTTTGGTTCTTCGAACAAAAACTCTGCATTAACCCTTCAATGCTGGTTCACGTTTTTAGTCAAATTTGCGATATTATTGCTTGATATAATCAACAGTAATAGCGGATATTACGTTTGCTTGTGTCAATTCAACATTGGGGAAATTGCGAGTCATAAAATGTTCAATTGAAAAAGGTAAAATTCCAATAATTCCGATAAATTATTTGAAGTCCGTATTAGGAGCCAATCCGTTGTATGGCAAAATTATTTGAAGTCCGTATTACCGAAGCCATACACGCTCAAATAAATTTGTAAATTTGCTTGCAAGCACGTTTGAGCACTTGCTATACACGCTCAAACAAAACGTCAAATATTTGCTCAAATATCAGTTGATTTTGCAGTTTGAAGAAGCAAATGGGGAAAGATGCCGAAATAAAAAATAAAAAATGTGTTTGAATAAGAAAATGATATTTTGGATTTATTTTTAAATTCGCCATTCTTTTTAAATTTATTTTATTTAAAATTTTTTAAAATTTAATTTTATATTTTTGATATATTTTAATTTATTTTATTTTGTTTAATTAATTTAATTTTTTTACACTTTGCTGAAAAATTCCTGCCATGCCTCAATATTCGGAATTGACATATTCGGAGAGGTGTTGGCCCTTCAACGGCCGGACTCAACTGAATTTTTACACTGCATATGTGCAAGCACCGTCATACACACTCAAATTTTTTCTCAAACACTAGGCCACACCTCCAAAAAATCAAAATGTTTTGATTTTGTTCAAATTTTTAGTCAAACATGAAACGATGCTTGCAAGCAGCGCCACACACGGTCAAATATGATGTGCTTGCAAGCATGTTTGAAAAATTATTTGAGCGTGTATGGCTTCGGTTAGGAGCCAATCATTTGTATGGCAAAATTATTTGAAATCCGTTGTATTAATACGTTATTAGCGGCTGTGACTCGCACTTAGTACATGCTTGTTTTGTAAAAAGTAGCATATTCGATTCGATTTTGTTTTTCTTGAAATAATTTGGATAATGATTCTATTTTCTTTTGCGTTTGCATGTTAAAATTTATGTAGATGTGGATTATTTTCGAATAATTTATTTGTTTGTTCAATATAAATTTTGCACGAATGCACTGTTAAATTATTGCGAGAATTTTGTACCATTTTGTACGATGTCTTAGAACGGTTGTAAATCGATTTGCAATGAACTTCTGGTGCAGTAGGTAATTTTTAGGTTTTCGATTTTATCAACGTCTATCACTATTGTGATCAGAATAGTGCAGGTTTTGTCGAGGCTAGATGTATATATATATATAGGAAAAACTATATTTTTGGGCTTAATTATTCCATTTATGTTAACCCTTTTGTTTCCACTGATCCCCCACCGATTTTCTCCTTCTATCTAAAGCTTTGCCCCGTGGTGCCCAGCATGCAAGAATCTCGCCCCAGTTTGGAAAAAGTTTGCAACGGCTGCGGAAAAGCATAATGTGCAAGTTGCTCAAATTGATGTGACATCATCTCCATCGCTTAGCGGTCGCTTCTTCGTTACTGCACTGCCAACGATATATCAGTAAGTTCTTTAAGCTGCAGAACAGTACGATGTTTATTGTTTATAAAAAATTTTATATATTAAGTGTGAAAGATGGCGAATTCCGCCAGTATCGTGGCTCACGTGATATTGACGCGCTTACAGTTTTTATTCAGAAAAACGATTGGAAAAAAATTGAGCCAATTTCAGCTTGGAAAAAACCAGATACTATTCACATGACCATACTCTCATATTTCTTCAAATTATCTCACATGCTGAAGGTAAGTGTGTATATCTTTGTTTGAGTCAAAATTCAAAGACGACGAATGGAGAAACGATTAGGCGAGAGATTATAAATAATTCAACGAATAAAATTTTTTTTGCAATTTATTTAAAGGAATTTAATGGTCGCTTACAAGAAGAATACGGTCTACCAAGCTGGGGATCTTATGCTCTTTTTGCAATTGGCACAATTTTTGTTGGTGCTGTATTGGGACTTATATTAGTTTGCGTGGTCGATTTTATTTTCCCACCGAAGAAATCAGTTCGTCAAAGCTTTTCTGAAGCTAAAGAGAATGCGAAAACTGGTATTGAAGATTTAGCTAACGACGAAATCGAGGATGAAACTCAAGACGAAGCGGGCAATGACGAACAAGAAGACGGCGACGATGACGAAAGTGGCGACGAACAAGCTGACTCAGAAGAGCAAAACGAAGACACTGAACCGAGTACTTCAGAAAACGAAAAGAATTCAGAACATAGTGATT
Organism: Chlorops oryzae; assembly: GCA_020466095.1. Taxonomy (NCBI): domain Eukaryota; kingdom Metazoa; phylum Arthropoda; class Insecta; order Diptera; family Chloropidae; genus Chlorops; species Chlorops oryzae. The sequence continues at coordinate 66,106,957 of CM035806.1, forward strand.
CTGAGAGACCCGAAAGCGAAAAGTCCAAGTTCCAAAAGTCAAACGACGAAAAACCTAGTCCTGTCGAAGTGCGTAAGCGCAAACCACGCAAGGCGGACTAATCTACATACAAAAGCAAAAGCATGAATTGCCCCGGAAAATGATACCGCGGCCAAGAAGTCCTATTGTACCGGACGAAAATATATTATAAAAAGAAGAAAAAGAGAAATGTGCATCTTGTTTGCATGATAGAATATACATTTTATTATAATTTTATATACAAAAGAAAAGGAAAACGACCATAATGTCAAACATTCTTACTACAGGATAACACTTATTCACGCACAAATTTCAGTTTTTGTCCAAGTTCGTCGTATAAAAATTAGTTATAAACTAAAAATGCCTTAAAAACAAATTTGTTAAAAAAAAAGGAAAAAAAGAAGAAAAAAAAAAGACATAACTTTGGAGCAAATTAACTATTTAATCATGTTACTAACAAATAGGAAGAAAGTTACTCAAATTTTTATTTAAGTCTGCATTTTTTTAATTATGCGTAGATATCGAACTCCTTTGAATGGTATGACCAATTTTCTTTGACAAATTCCAGCTTTGAAATGTTTTAAAGCAAAAAAAAAAAAAAAAAAAAAAAATGAAAAAGCATAGTATTTCTGCATATATTAACTTCGAATATAAGAAATCCTTACTTATAAGCATTCTTTCGCGTGCAGTCTCTAAAGAGCTCTTATCCAGCGATTGTCGGATAAAGTCAATTCATTTCATTCAGTTTACTTCGTCCTCAATAGTTCCCGGTTTTCAATATTATTTTGTTAATCCGCATTACATTCAATAAAATTGATGAAGTTACAAAGAAAATTAAAAGATCGATGACGAAACACATGTCCTTGAAAAACATTATGGGTCCTCATGCAACACATTTACACCGTGTAAACTGAGTGAAGTAAGTAAAACTGTCAAAATTGCATACAAAATTTGACAGTTTTACGAACTTCACTCAGCTTACACGGTGTAAATGCGTTGCATGAGGACCCTTATTGTATGACTTCGCATTTCAGCGAAAATTTAGCATCGTAGTGGTTAAGACGACACAGTTGGCCGCGTATTCTATCAGTGAAATGTGTAACTCGCCTAGCTACTAAGTTTACATCATTCGTAGGTTTCATACTTACTAAAAAGACTGGTTGTTTGTATGCGCTATTGGCGGTTCGTGAGTAAGAGACTTCATTTTTAACTTCTTTAGGTCAGACGTAACGTCAAGTTAGTATTCTTTCTGTTTATTATCATAAATGCTAGCCATAACCAGCGAGATTTTCAGCATAATAACACATACAGTTAAATTTATCTTAATAAATCGAAAATAAATAAAACCGGCAGATGTATAACAATGGACATAAATAAAGAAAAATTAAATTTTAATTTTTATGTGGAAGAAACTAATGGCTATGTCCCAATAGTCTGATTGGACCGAGTGCCGCTGTTCGTGTACTGGCCGAAATCAACATACAATAAAATGCTTTCTTTCCAACCTCAGGACTTATATTTTTCGGACATATTCAAATAGTGTAATTGTACATTTTTTCAATATTTGCAATCATTTTCAAACAGGGTACAGAAAAATTCCGTTCGCGAACCGAAAAATTCAGTTCTACTTCATTTTACGACTTGCAACGCGATCCATTCGTTTTTCTATTCGCGAGCACAATCTATACCTGCGATCTGAATTTTTTCAATTCATTCACCAACGAACGGAAACGAGTTTTTTAGAGAATGGAATAATTCCGTTCGCGAACCGAAAAAATTCCGTTCGCGAACTGAAAAATGCTCGCTATGCGAACTGTTCGTTTTTAATTCGCGAGCACAATTTTTACCTGTGAACTGATTTTTTTTAAATTCGCTGGCTGCCGAACGGAAAGAGTTTTTTAGAGAACGGAAAAATTAAGTTCAGGTTTTAGCGCACGAGCACAATTCTTACCTGTGCATTGTATTTTTTTAATTCATTTCTATTCAGCGGCCAATGCACAGCAAACTCTTCAAGATTGAGAAGAAAATGTCAACCCCTTTCTAAAAAATAAAAAAATGCATACCTACTGTGGACGAACGAAAAAGAACCGATTAATTCCGATTAAAATCGCTCACGAATTTTTTTTCAGTTCGTTTGCTTTCCGATTCCGTTCACGAACCAAAAATATTTTCGCGATCGAAAAACATTTCGTTCGCGAACGAAATTAAAATTCAGTTCGTGTGATAACGATTCGTTCGCGAACGAATCGAAAAGAACGGATTTCCGAACCCTGAAATTTGAAAATTTCAAATCGATAATAAATTTTTTCTAAAATTAAAATCACAGTTTGAAAATCACATTCAAAACAGATTTGCACACAACTTTTAATAACAATTTGGGAACAAAGTCCACTTTTTGTTGGGATGCTATCATTCTCAAATGAATCTCAAATTGAAATTAAACGTTTAACCTTTGATAAATATATTTGATATCAAATCATTCTCCAATCATTTTCAAACCTCAATGTTTGCTGGGTTCTTTTTGCTTTTTCGATGGGCGAATCCATCTTACTGCGCCATGCAATGAAAATAACAGAGTCGTATCCATAAAATTTAGACTTGATTTTTCTTTAGTTTTGACCTCGAAATTTCCTAGTTTGATATACAAGAACAATAATAGACCCATGAGTTTCAATCTATGAGCTTAATCTCGACTGATGTCAGAGATCCGTCTAATTTTTATGCATAAGACCACTTGTATGGACTGTTCCGCAATTTCGAAAATTCCTTCTTTCAAAGAAATTTTATCTACGATTATTATTATTACCTATTATTTATTTATTTAAGCAATAATAAATTATTGCATAAATTTAACGAGAGCACTAGCTACAGGGCTTTCGTCTATTATCTACATTAATGAGAAAATCAATAGTTAAATAAAAAAAGTGTTTGGAGATTACATAAAAGACAATATTAAATTATATAAAGTGTAATAAAAATCCAAAATAACTACTGTATAAAAACTTTAATATGGAAATAAAACAAAATTTGTATTACAAAAATAATTTAAATATTTAATCAATGAAAACAAATGAAAAATTTTTATTGCTTTTTAATATTTAATGGTTTTTTGCTTCTATTGATTTTTATTTTATTTATTTCTATATTTTTTTAATACCACAAGAGACCGCCAATGGTCGCAGTGCGCAATTGTCCTCAATAATATTATTTTTTTTAACTTTTTGTTATTAGAATCTGAAAATAAATTTTTCAATAATTAAAGTTTTTATTTTAGCGTTTGAATTGAAAGTGCTAGGGTGCTGATTATGTATGCCAACTTTTTTTTAGTTTGGTTGCCTTTCGCGCAAGGCAACCAAATTGCGATTACGTATGGCAACTAAATTGGCTGTTGCAATTGCTTCAACGCATTACGAATCCTCCTGCGCGTCCTGGGGCCCTATTACAGTTTTCGTAAACGCAAAAAACGCAACGCAATTCAACATTTTGCATTGAAATTTCAATACAACATTTTAAATTGCGTTGCGTTTGTTGCGTTTACGAAAACTGTAATAGGGCCGCTGGTCTCTAAATTTCAGTGAGTAAAAAAATCTGTTAAGTGATGCATAAAATTTTTCAAAACAACTGTTTCAAATCAATTAATTTCAAAAAATATTGATGCTTTCCTGAAACATATGTTTTTAGTTGCCGAAAATGCCAGATTTTCAGTTGGCAACGCGACGTAATAGTCAACTAAAATAAGCTGCCATCCGTAATCGCAATTTCTAGTTTGGTTGCCTTAATAGTTCGGTTGCCTCCATATAGGACTATAGGTCTAACTCTTCTTCTTCCTAATCCCTGCAATGTGTTAGAGCTACGCTGCTTCAACATATGCATATAGCATGAGGAAAAGAGAAGCACGCTATGGCAGCGAAGGCTTTAGCTCTGCTGTGGTGAAATGCATTGCCACTTTCAATTTTAATTTTGGGAGATTTTCGAGTACATTACATATAAAATATCTACCAAACTCATAAAATGCCATGAAAAGCTTGAAAAACATAAAAATAATCAAGGAAACTCAATATTAAGGAGAAATAGAAATGGTTTTTTTTGTCCTACCCTGTCCACATAACTTTTTGATCAAGCTTTTTCAGCAAAAATACTAAATTCTGTATACAATCAAATTCGTAGTAGTAGTCAAAAATGTATGTCAATTTATTAGAAAATGAAAACATTCGTGCACATTAAGCAAAAGTATATCGTAATATATTTATTAAAGCTTCAATTATAACTTTTAAAGCTATATAAAAACCCGAGCCGCCGCCGTGATTCTTTGATAATTTTCTTGCAAGTGGCATCATTGTGCCACTTTGTGTCCACCCGTATTGTTGTTGGTAGCTTTCTGGTGAATTTCTCGAATTTGTTGAATTTCCTATTCCTGCCTAAGGTTTTTGTTGGTAGCTTTTTGGTGAATATCCCCAATTTGTTGAATTTCCTATGCCTGCCTAATGGTGTATATCCCCATCGCGGCAGAGGCTTTTCGACGTCGACAGTTAGACCTACAGTCCTACATGGTTGCCTCTGCGGCAACTCAACTTTTTTTGGTTGCCATACATAACTTAAGGTCTCGACGTGCGATGGTTCATAGCATGCGATCGAAGGTATGCGATAGATCGCAAATGGAGACCGCTTATAGCAGATGGTTTGCTATATCTCGAATACAATATCGCATGCCATCTATCGCTTGCGATAGGCTGTCACTTATGAGTTTTTTTTTATGTTGTTCTCTTTTCTGCAAGAACGGATTTACCCAGAATGTCGGGTTTTTTTCTTTTTTTACTCTTTATTTAACAAATTTCAATGTTTTAGCGCTTCTAAGCAGCGAATTCTCTGGCTAAACGCCATCTTAAAATGCTCATCGCATTCCAAAATTTGCCCACTCAAAAAAATCTCTCTACCTGCTGCCATCGCATACCATAAAATTTGACAGATGGTATGCGATGAACCGTCGCACGTCGAGTTGCACTGTAATCAGCATCTTAACTTGTTAAGTTGTAACCAAGATTTATCCTCGGGGCTCCGTTATAACATGGGTTTGACGCCTTGGGGACCATGTATAACATAGACTTAGATGTACGTGCATATTGGTATGTCTAGAAAAAAGTAAACTTTTTGTCACGTCCGAGCATATCTAATTGCCTTTCTCATATGCATCAAATTTTAATAAGCATAAAAGTTCGGAGAAGCTGCGCGATAATAATTAGAAACAAAATTACCATTTTCCGAATTCTTAAATTCGGGACTTAAAATTGCTAAAGTAACTGTCACGTCCGTTTGGAAATACCCATATATTATATGCCGATAGATCGACACATGTAGGCAGCACTGGATGAGATTCCGAGTTTTGGCTCCTAATGATAGATAATCGTACAATATCGATACTAAATTTGAAATCGCTCATCCCACGTATTGCATTAGGAGCCTCTCTCGAAAGTTTTGCAATTTTATATCTACATTTGTGATGTGGTCGGTCGGTTTGTGTGGAAAAAAAGAAATAGGAAATAACTAATAGAAACGGAGAAGAATTGAAATGAAGCAAAATTAAGAGTTGAAAATCTGTTTTTGTGGCTAATAAGACAAGAAGTTTTCATTTGAGTAGATTGCGGCTAGAAGTGTATGTGTGACTGACTAGTGAAAACGGATTGAGTGGAGGAGTGGCTGAAATGAAAAATCAATATAAGCGTGTTTCGTTTCATCAGATATTAGTGGGTAGAGGGGGAAAAGCCAAAGAGAGACATTAGGTGCGGCATAATTGCACACTTTTGGCTTACATTTTAATAATTTAAATATTTTTGATTTGTATTTTTTTAATTGTTTTTATCGTTTTCCCATAGTAGACCAATCGATACAAAAATACTATATTACTATACTATTATACATATTCATAAATACACATACATAAAACATATAAATATATATTTAGGTATATAGAGAGACATATATTTTTAGCGTTAAACGAAAATTGTCTTTCTATTTTAAAGATAGTGTTTTAGCGAAGTTTATATGTCTGAAGAGAGCTTATCTTTCAATGGAAGTAACATTAAACTAAGGCTTAGTCTGCTTAATTATACTGCACGGTGCAATCCGTTTTCATTTAAACCACTCAAATGAGGAACTAACACAATGTATTGAGTAAAATACTATATCAACTGAATTTAAATTCATTTTTTTCCCTTCTAAATTGTTTTCTTTTTCTTCGCAGCTTTTGTAACTAAAACTCCGTTTTGACATCACACTTTTCATCATTATCTGAAACACCATCGAAAATATCAACACCAAATCAAAAGCGTTATAAAAAAAAATTAAAAACAAGTATAACTTATATCCCAAAATAAAAAAGAACACCAATACCGTTAGAAAAGCAAGAAAAACTACAAAAATTTGCTCCGAAATCTGCAGGTGGAGAGATTCTGCTGCTGTTCTGCTGCTCATTATCCCCAGAAACCTGAAGTCTGCATTAGATTGAGGGGTCTTTGTTCGATAAGTGAAACTGTGCAAAAGCAATACTTACAATTAAAAATATAAGAAAAAACCTATATAAAAAAAACCAAAAGCAAAAGCGAAGCATTGACCATAAACCCTAACCTAAACCTTATTAATAATAAAATAAAAAAATACTAAAAAAAACGAAACAAGAGAAATAAGAAAAACCACACAGTACCCAAAAGCCAACAACAGCGAAAAACACAAAAACAAAAAAAAATTGAAATCCGTTCTACGCAAGTGACGTTTGAGAGTGTGGAGGAGGAGTGAAATCTTAACGTGTTCTAGCGTAGCATTTCCTTCGCAAGGAGACCAATTCGTGCATTGAACACACGTACATCAATAGACACACAAACACACACAAATTCATACGTAGACAAGGAATATTCAATAAACTAATTCGGTAGCTCGAAAAAGGAAAAAGGACGTACTAATTACTATTAAAACAAAAATAAATTAATATTTAATTAATAATACTCATTAGCAATAGAGAACATTGATAAAAAAAAAGGATTTGATAATCTTCACGTATAAATAAAACTCTTTAAAAAAAAGACAACTGCTGCCTGCTGCTATCGCTATCGTTGCTTTGTTTCGTTGCCCAACGAGCGTCAACGCTACTGTACAAATCGTAACTCTGGACTGAAAAACAAATATAAAAAACCGCAGCAAGTATAAGGGATATAACAATAACAACAACAACAAAATATGAACCGAAACCAATTAATTAAAAACTTTAAATATAATTGAAAAAAAGGTAAAACGAGTAAAGGCAGTGAATAACGAACTGTAAACAACGATCATAATACGATTAAAAATACGTAAGCGCACTCACTAAACATTTTTGCGATTCCGCAAAAAATAGGTATATAAAAACAAAATAAAATAAAGAGCAAAAGCAAAAAACAAAAAAAAACAAAGCCACCAATCAATGAAATCATTCTAGTTTCCAAATTACCCCAGTAGTAGTACCTCATTTTAAAAACATTTAAATAAATAAACGAAATCCTTCATCTTTTTTCTTTCCATTTATTTTACTGACATTCAGTATCGTCTCGAATGAATTTATCCGGTCGCTGTATCATATAAAACGCCTTATAGAAATATCTAATATTGAATTTCTAACTGCCAGAAATACAAGAAGCAAAAGGACTTTTTAATCGAGATCGAATACATTGAATCACAAAATAACTAAACCGAAGTTCTATCATCAATTAAGCAACCAAAAACATAAACAAACTAAGAACCAGCCAACATTACCAGCAACAGCAGGAACAAGCAACAAACACCACGAATCAATTTATTAAAGAAAAACAAAAAAACATTAAACAAACAAACTTTAAAACTAAATATAAATGAAAATAAATAAAAAAAACACATATAAAATAATATACTGAGTTTAAGAGTACAAAAAAGCAAAATAAAACATTTAACTAAGTGAAGGAGAGTCAGTCTTAAGATAAAAGTTATAATATAAGCGAAAAAAAGAAATATAGAAATAGAAAAAATAAAACATAAACAAAAAGAAAAAAAATCCACAAATATAATTCATTTCAGAAAGAAACAAAATAAAAACAAACATTACAAAAACTAGCATACAACAAGAAATAAAATTAAACGCAAGGAACTCTTTCCTTGTTTATAAAGCAAAATCATCATCTCAAAAGAGTATATCTGAGTCAGATTGAGGAAATTGAGTGGAGTCAAAGGCCGTCGAGCGGTGGGAGTCGAGATTTGAGAGTTGAGAGTCGCGACAAGAGTCGAAAGTCTGATATTTCGCCGTTGGAAAGCGGTAACTTAAGCAACTTGGCTTTGCGACGTTTTTGCCGGCGTTTTTTCTTACTCGCAAACGACAGACACACCTAAAACAGTCGCAGATACAGACACACACAAACACACAATCGGGTCAGTCGCCACTATCTGCCATCCGCACATGCCACTTGCCACATTGCCAACGAATGAAAAAGGAAAGCTCGCTCAAGCGAACGATCAAACTGAACAAGCAACAAATAAGACGGAAACAATAAACGATTAAATATATTTTATTCTACTCTATTTAATTAAATTAAATTAAATTAAATTAAATTATAAAATCAAAAGGAAAACAAAAACGCATAATTATTCAGTAACTCCGAATAAAAAAATTATAAAAATTAAAGCATAAACAAAGCACAAAAACAAGCAACACCAAATCATCAATAACAATTCTCGTTATAAAATCAACTACTGAACGGTCACGGCGGCAGCTGAAAAGGGATAACGAAAAAGGATTACAAAAAAAGAAAAAAAACAAAAACAAAACAAAAAACATTAAAACGAAAAAACTGAAAAAGAAAAAACACAAACATATATGTAGATATAAACATATATATACACATATATACGCGATTGTATATATTTGTATGCAAACAAGATTTAACATCTCTGTGATAATTATTGTAAATTTATAAACTATAAAAATTGCAAAACTCGAAAGAAGAAAAGCAAAAGCAGAAAAGAAAAACAAAAACAAAAATAAGAACAACATCTAGCTAACAGATAAACTCTTAAAGTGAAGTTTTGATTAATTTGATTTCAAATTAAAAATTTAATATTCAAAAGTAATTATAAAATAAAACAACCATATTAAAAGGAAGTTATACATAATTATAACATATATAAAAATAAAAATTTTTTAATTCAAACATGTTAATGCAAAGCAAACAAAAGAAACATTAAACACTGAAACAAATTCGTGATATCTTAAAGGACTTCGATACATATACTATAGTATATATAATATATATATATAAGCTATATAGAAAAATAAGCAGAAAAAACTAGTTTTAGAAATCGGAACCATAGGTTATACTCATAAAAAAAAACTAACTACGAATAACCAGTAAAAGCAAAAAGTGAATGAAATTTTGTTTGAAAAACATTTCGAGTTTCCAACAATATGATAAAATAATTATTAAATAAAACTAAAAAAAAAAAAACCAAAAAAAAAAAAAAAATTAAAATTAAATAACTAAAAGCCCTGATAGGCTAAAAACGAAGCGCAAGAGGAGGGGGAGCAGTCAGGTATCGCTTCATATTTGTGTGGCGAAAGACAGTGAAATCATTTTGGAAGCATTAAAACCGATATAAATTCCCGATTAGTCAAATACCTCAAGAACTAATCAAAAACAAGCAAATCAACAAAAGAAGAAGAAATTCCTGAAAAGCAAAAAAAGGCCGAAAAAGAAGAACACAAATGTGTCACGAAGGAAACTCTTTTTGAGAACATTCAACCACCAAATAGCCCAGTTATAGATCACCTAAAACTAAAAACTCCAAAACCACAACCAAACCCAAAACCATCGAAAAACATTTGCCTATAATCCAGTCTATGTGAGTCTTTGAGCACACACTCCAATTAAGCCTTGTGCGGTCGTTCGTTCGTTTGTTTATCCATCACTACGTTTCTGCAAACAATATATTGATCTCAATCAATCAATCAATCATCAAATCAAACAATCAATAAACAAATCCAACAGTTTTCTAACGTGCTACAAAAGCTTAATTAAACATTATTGAAAGTTTCGTTGATTCGTGAATTTGTCGAACAGTGGTCCTATATACTGGTTTGGGTGCGTTGTCAACAGTTCTTATCCACCGGTCTCGTTATCTCCAAGATGAATGCCCAATCAAAAATGTATCGCACTGGAGAGGGTGAGTTCCTTTTTGAAAGCTCGCAAAAATTCATTCTTGTTTATTATTTAATTATAGAATTCTATGATGCCTTATTAGTAGAGCTTCTAAAAGTTGTTAAATTTGTTAAAATAACAATTTTAAAAACTTTAAAGCAATTTTGGGAAAAACAAAAATTATTTAAACTTTTTATAAAAATGAACAATTTTAAGTGAAATTGACTGCAAAAATTGTAAAGCATCTTCGCCATCTATAAAAATATTTCAACGTCACCATGGGTAAAGGTAGTTAATTGAACACAACAATTTGATGGAAATTCACCCGTTTTCGGTGGGTGTTGAGGGACTTTGAGGTAAAATTAAGGGATGTGGGTAAATTTCGACCTAAGATTCCTTTTTAGCACCCCAAAAAACGTAGTGTTATAATTAAATCCTTTTTATGTATCCTAGAAAATGTAGCCTTGGGGGGTTGGTGTGTGGTGCTGGGACGAAAACTGAGGGTGAGGGTAAATTCTCATACCAGATTATGTTTATTACCCCCCAAAAACCTTCCGAAAGGTACTTCTTTTGCCGAAATCAAAACTTGTTTTGTTTTTTTGCGCCGGTGTAAAATAAACAAGTAAGGGTTATATAGTCAGTCGAGCCTGACAATACAATACCCGGCGCAGACACACATGTAAAAATAATTTTTAAAATACGCCCAAAAAATACGACCATTAAGAAAGAATATTCAAGAGATTTTTAAGGCCATAAGGGGCCCCATATACCTACTTTTGATCAATTTATTTTTGAAAACCATCCCTTCGCCACGCCCACTTTCCCAAATTTTTGTGAATTCTAATCGGAGGCTTAAATATACCCTGAAATTCTAAATTACATTGAAATATTTCGAAAAAGTCTTATTTTTGGGGTAGTTTTGGGTTTTTTGTGACAGACCCCAGTACTGGAGGTACCCTTAATAATAGACCGATCAAGAAAATTTTTGAAGAGGATGTTAATGACTAAAGAGAGAGCATACATGCCAACTTTCGTTCAAGTTGCATTTGAATTTCGGGTGTAGGAAACAATTTTCGCAAAATACCTTCTGCCACGCCCACTTTTCCAATTTTTTAAAATCATATTATTTGCCTTTGAATATGCTCAAATGTCAAATTTCATCAAAATATCTTGAAAAACTCCGGTTTTAGACTAGTTTTTGTGATTTTCATAACATACCCTAGTACTGGAGGTACCCCTAAAAATGGCCCAATCGGGTCCATTCTCGAACTTGATCTTAACAATGTCCCCGCCAACACACATACCAAATTTCGAGATAGCTCAAATCCTTCGATAAGAAAACTGTATACAGACAGACAGGCAGACGGATGGACAGACTCACTGACTGACCGAAAATGAAGTGGTTCTAATTTCTGAGGTTCTATTGCACACGAAAACTTTTGGAATGTAGAATTTTGAAGTGCAATTAAATCCACTTGTAACAACCGAACGCTTTGTGCATCGTCCGGTCAGTGAGCCAGAGTGTCGCTGGTCCCTTAGCGGTCGTTATATCGTTATACTTGGCCCCAATGTGATTGTGGAAATTGTTGAAATTTGTGCCGATCTGGGCCGATAAAAATTGGACCAGATTGTGCTATTTGCTATCAGCGCAATCGATGTGCCGATACATGACCGCCTACTTAATTTTTGCACCCTGATGTTGATAAGAGTGATCGTTTTGACCGATTTTTATTATTCCCTGATATGCGCCGAAAAGTTTTATAGCACGTTTCCATTATATGTTTAATTCGTGTTTAAGGAGGCTTTCGTGTTTAACAGCCCTAAACACCATGTTTTATACTTGTTTTGTCACACAAACGCTAAACACGAAAACGAAGTGTTTATCTCATAAGCACGTACTAAACACTGATATCGATAAAAAAAACTCGATTTATCGTATATTGTCAAAATAAATTCAAAACAAAAAAGAAAATGGCCGGTAACTATGAAAAAGTTTGTGATCAATATTTTTGTAGTCTTTTGCAGCTAGATATAATACCCTCTAACGGTTAAAACTTGACCATGACCACAATGAAAAACATGACAAAAAATTTATTTTCACTATTTTGAATAGGGTACTTGACTAATTTTTAAAAACCATTCTATGTTATTGAGTTTCATTTATTTACTCAAGAAAAAGTGAAAATTTTAAAGTCTGGTAAGTATTCGAAAAGAAAACTGAAAATAAAAATTCGATTTTTAAATGTGCCGCGAAAACAACTTTTTGATAGGCATGACGTCACATTTGCCTAAACAAATCAATGGCAATAAGAAATAACTGCTTAAGTCGTAATTTGGTGTTTAAAGAAAAACCGGCTTAAAGAAACTCAATTCGTATGCTTTCCTATGTCAAATGGAATCTCATTTTTTGAATCAAATTGATGCTAATAACAGTAGAGAGTAGAGATTTTACTGACATTTATTTATTGATCAATGGTTTCAATAAATCATTTTTAGGTTAAGTCGACTTAAGCAGTTATTCTGTATTGCCACAGAAATAGTCAAGCAGATGACTGCGTGCAAAAACATATGTTTTATAACCCAGAAAACATAAATTAAAGGCTTGAGAATTTTTTCCCTAAAAGTAAATTTCGAATACGATTCTTGAATAATTTTTAAATCGAAAATTAATGATAGACATTAATGCTATCTTTCTTGAATCAATCTCAAATCGATATTAAATGTAACTTAAGAAAACATTTGATATGAAACTATTCTCAAATCATTCTCGAACCTCAATGTTTTCTGGGTTAATGTTGAAGTGTCAAAAAAGTATTCGCGCGCACTTGAAACAAACTTGAATCAATAAAAAAGAAATTGCGAGCCGCAATAAATTGTGTGCAGTACCGGAGTGCACAATTTCTTTCATAAAAACTCCAGACAAATTTTTTGTACGTACTCCAAGCAATGCCGAAACACGGAAAAAGTGGTTGGAACTTGCTGAAAATAAACAGCTGGTAACAAAGCTGCAGCTGGCAATATTTTTACACATGTGACGTCATTCTAAGTTCAGCCAATCAAAAACGTTTCAGATAATGCATAAAAGTTTGAAAAAAATTGTTTCTTTCTCTTCGATTTTTAGCTAAATAAATTGAAATTTTTATTGTCTGATAAATGAATTCCATTAAGAAATTCAGATTTTATACGTACGTCAAGAAAAAATTATATTTTTTGATATAGTCAAGTACCCTATTGAGTATATCGCAGCTAGACTTAATGCCCCCTTACGGTAAAATTTTGACCATGACCATCATCCGCGAAATTTGCTAAAATTTGATTTTCACTATTTTAAATTGAGTGTTTCGCAGCTAGATATATGCCCTTTACGGGTAAAATTTGACCATGACCACCAATCGCGAAAATTTTGTGCTTAATAATAATTTCGAGTTGGAGAAGCTAAACCGAAGTACAGATAAGGTATAACTAGATATCCAAGCTAGAACAACGAATACCGCAGGAGTTTTTGTTATGGTAATGTGATATATTTTAATCTGAGGAAAAGGTATATGTGAAGTCGGCTAAGCCGATGTAAACTTCTTTACTTGGCATTGAGGCAAGTTTGCAATAATATCAAGAAATTTATTTTTCGTTTATTTTGCCTTTGACGCAATTTTATTATCACATGAAGTTTTTCGTTTGCACTTAAAGTACAGGCCGAAAGATTTCCAATGAAATTCTTAATTTCGTCAGATGAATTCTCCATTTCTTCTTAATATTGCAATAAATGTAAATAAACAAACAGCTGTCAAAATTAAACACATATGCAAGTGGAAACACAAGTGTTTAGTCGAGGTCTTTAAGCTAAACATTTCAGATTTAAACACCTAATGGAAACGTGTTATTAGACAATTAGCTGCGATATACAATGTATATGATCCCCAAGATTTATAGAAAATAAGATTACGCTTTGCGCAGCTCCGTTATGTTTTTTACAAAAATCAGCTGTTAACGTGACGTCACAGGGCACAATAACACAGCCTACCAAGATTTATAGAAATTTTCTTTAAATCTTGAAATCAAACAAATATTTTACGAAAATTTGTGCTCGTCAAAAAATTTTCAAAAAAAAAAAAATTTTAATGAAGTGCCTTGTGACGTTATGCGCAGCACAATTCATTATTTTTTCGAGATCTGCGCAATCTGGTTTCTATAAATCCTCATGATCCCTAAAAAAGTTATTGGGATAAAAATTAAATTTAAAAAAAAAAAAAACTAGCAGGCATTGATTTTAAATTATGACTAACTAGTTCTCCTTCCTTTTTATTTCATTTAAGTTTTTATTTTCTATTCTGTCTTCGTTAGCAAAAAAAAAAAAAAAAAATTTAAAATTTTTAGCTGTACGCATTTGGATGTGCTTACGTTCTTTATTTTTGGATACGGGTAGAAAATTAACGATTTTTTGTGCTTTTATGTTTTGTAAGGACATTTTGTCAGTTACAACGGGATTTTTTTGGTACATCTAAGGTTAGGTATTGCTAAGGTCCTCTCATCGAAAAAAAATTCAGCTGTGGATTAATTGAGCAGCTGATGAATTTAAAACAATAGCCAAAACAAAAGCAAAAGCAAAAGCAAGAACCAAAACAAATACAAGTACAAGTCAAGAGAGAACATTTAAATTTGGAAACTTGGAATTTTTACAAAGTAAAAGAAAATGGCTGTTTGGTGTATGCATTATTCATGAAGACTCCCAGTGTTTTTTGGGGATTGCTCTGATGAGGGTTTCCCTTTTTTTATTTTTTTATATATATGTTTAGATATCTACGACAATATGCCATGTGATGGATATTTCAATATGAACACCATGCGTAATTTGAGCATTTCGTCATTTCCGCCAATTGGAACATTTACTTTGGAATCGGCTGCGCTCGGGCCGCCACCGAATGCAACGCAAGTGCCACCAATAGTACAACAGCATCCATCGACTATTGGAATTTTCGATACGACTGACATGAACGATGTCGTGCAAGCAACCACTCAGATCGGTGTATTTCAATCGAATAGCGTTTTGAGTAATGGCGCAGGCTCGAATTCAATTTTTGGAGGGCAATCGGGTTCCGCTTCGTCGGCCAATAACGACCCAAGTCAAGCGACTCGTGAGACTGGGATAATTGAAAAGCTATTGGTAAGCAGAATTGTGTCCATTCGAGTTCGGACCACTAAGATTAATGATCCCATTATATATATTTATATTACCATTCAGCATTCGTATGGATTCATCCAATGCTGTGAGCGGCAGGCACGCTTATTTTTCCATTTCTCCCAGTTTAGTGGCAATATCGATCATTTAAAAATCGGTGACCCAGTCGAATTCGAAATGACGTATGACCGTCGCACGGGCAAGCCAATCGCTAGTCAAGTTTCGAAGATTGCTCCCGAAGTAGTAAGTTGTTTGATCGTTTCTTTGTTGAAAATCCCTTTTTTTGTCGTTCATTCCTTTCATGCGATCCCATTTCTTGTTTTTACTGTACTCATCCACCTCTCTTTCCAGGTATTATCCGAAGAACGTGTAACTGGTACTGTTACCACTGAATTGCGTACCGATTGCGGTAATAATTTATTATCCTCGAGTGAAACCACTGGCCGCATTAGCTATGAGAATCGCGGAGAGTGTTTCTTCTTACCCTATACCAAAGACGATGTTGAGGGGAATGTTAATTTACGTGCTGGCGATAAAGTGAGCTTTCAAATAGCAACTAACCAAAGGTAAACACAAAAAAATTGGATAAATACAATTATATGGATACAGATTTTATATAAAACAATATACCTCCATTTATTTTTCAGAGGCAATCTGGGTGCTTGTCACATTCGCTTAGAGAATCCTGCACAGCCAGTCAAGTATCGCGGTGTTGTGTGTTCGATGAAAGAATCGTTCGGTTTTATCGAGCGGGCCGATGTTGTAAAAGAGATATTCTTTCATTTCTCTGAAGCTGAGGGTAACGTTGAATTACGTCCAGGAGACGATGTGGAGTTTACTATTCAAACTCGCAATGTAAATCAGTTGATCATTTTCAAATATCACTTTAATCATATTAAAAATTTCATTTTGTTTTTTGTATATACTTTCATTTCGTCAGGGGCGAGAATTCGCTTGCAACATTACACGGCTTCCGCCAGGCTCTGTTATTTTCGAGGATGTGGATACAACTATCTACAAGGGGCAGGTTCTTAAACCTCTCGATCGTAATAATCCCGCCCGACAAACCAACGATCCACTGCCTGGACGCATACGCTACCGTGCTCCGGACTATTCAGAAGTTGAGGTTCCGTTCGGCGACAAAGATCAGGCATGTATCAAACCTTAATGAAAAAATTAATAAATTTTCATTTGACCCATTACGTTTCCTTACGTTACTTCATTTTGCGTTGCTTTGCGGTGCGGTGTGTTTCGTCTCGTCAATTTAATTTGATACTATTTTCTCTATTCAGAAGGGAGATTTCACACTGCGTCACGGTGATTGGGTACAATTCTTATTGGCTACCGATCGTCGCGATCAATTGCAAAGAGCGACCTCAATATCTTTATTGGACGAGACTTTCAAAGTCTCTGGAGAAAAACGCGAACAAGGTGTTGTTTCATCATTGAAAGATGGCTTCGGATTCTTGCGTTGCGTGGAACGTAACGTCCGCTTGTTTTTCCATTTTACCGAAGTCCTTGATACGGTATGTACTATTTTTCAGTGATGTTCCTAAGAAGGATTTCAAAATATTTGAATCGCCCTCGATTTTAGACCCGGGAAATCGCTCTTAATGATGAAGTTGAGTTTACTGTTGTACAGGAACCGGGAGTAACCTATAACAATTCTCGTTTGCATGCTATACGCATTAAGCATCTTCCACCAAATACCGTGCAGTTCGAAACTCTCATGGCAAGCAACATTGAAGGTAACAAGCAGTCGAATGACTACAGAGATTATTCTACAAGTTTTTGTTGGTTTTTATCACTATAATTTAAATTTAACAAAATAATAAATAAATAAATTTTAGGATTTGTAACACGAGAAGCTCCAAAAAGTCCCGTCAAGTCGCAGGACCGCGTCGAAGGCGGGGTTATCACTTATGACCATGGTGATGTAAAAAAGACTATTATGTATTTTCTTAAAGACTGCGAAAAACCACCAAGGATTGGGGATCGAGTCCGATTCGATATCTTCTTGGTAGGTACAAATCACCGGACTCACACAACATGCAATGGTGAAAGTTTGCCCACAAAAGCCAAGAATTATTTTTTTAATCTATTCATTTAGCACTATTTTAAATATTGATTCTCTATATAAGGTCAAACGAAACAAGGAGTTAATTGCTGTTAATGTTCAGCAAGCACATCAGGTGCAGCATCTACAACAACAACAGCAATTGTTGCATGTTGCACAAAACCAACCTCAAGCCCTACAGCAACCCCAGCAACAACAGCAACAACAGCAACAACAACCCATACAGCAACAGCCACCACAGCCTCAGCCACAGCAGCAGCACCAACAGCAGCAGCAACAGCAGCTGCAGCAACAGCAGCTGCAGCAACAGCAGCTGCAGCAACAGCAGCTGAATATGCAACAGCATATGAATCTGCAGCAGCAGCAACAACTTATGATGACCCAAAACCAAAACACCAATCCAAATTTAAATCTAAATCTTAATTTAAACCTAAATCCAAATTTAAATTCAAATCCGAATTCGAACCCGAATCTAAATCCGAATCCAAATCAAAACCAAATCCAAAACCAAATCCAAAACCAAATCCAAAACCAAATCCAAAACCAAATCCAAATCCAAAACCAAATCCAAAACCAAATCCAAAACCAAAACCAAAACGAACAAATTATGGTTACAAATTCAGGATTAACTAACGGAGTCACCAATAGCACCGGCAATATAATGTTGTTGCAAAATGGATACATTGGCATGGTTGGTGGTAATGGAACACACATAACCGGAGCACTAACAACTCCCAAAATAGAAGACTTTAAATTGGAGAATAATAACCTCGCAACCAAGGAACCGGCACAGACCTACCGTGGATTTATTGCAGTCATCAAAGAGAATTTCGGCTTCATCGAAACGCTTTCGCACGACGAAGAGGTATTTTTCCATTTCAGTAATTTCATGGGTAATCCGAATTGGTTGGAATTGGGCCAAGAGGTCGAGTATACGTTATCGCCAAATGGCAATACGACTGTATCGGGAAATTGTTTGCCAGCAGAAAATGTTCGAACATTGCCGAAGGGCTCGATTCAGCAACCTAATGTGCTCGATGTCCAATACAATGGAATCGTTGCCAGGCCATTGCGCTGCATTAACCCCGATCAGCAGGAATATGCGGGTCTAATTGAAATTCTTGATGAATCACGTTCCAATGTGTTGTCCCAGCATGAGTTCGGTATAACCAGCTTGGTCAATAAGCGCGATCTTTTGCAACGTGGCGATTTGGTAACATTCAAAATTGATGAAACTGGCCGTGCGGCTGAGATAGCTGCAATTCGTCAGAAGAAGCGTGCCACTGTTGATTCGATAAAAGGGCAATTTGGATTTTTGAACTACGAAATTGAAGAAGGCAAAAAGCTTTTCTTCCATATGTCTGAAGTTCAAGGTAAAGCGATCTCCTTGCATCCGGGCGATACTGTTGAATTTTCGGTCGTGACCAATCAGGTACGTAAACAGACCCACCTTTTCGCTCTCTCTCTCTCTCTCTCTGTCTTTCTCCAAATCTTATTCTATATATATATGTATTATATCCATACATTTATAGCGGAATGGAAAATCATCGGCATGTAATGTTGTGAAAATAAATGATCGTCCCGATCGTCTGATCACACGTTTGAAATTGAATTCGGACGATACCTTACCCCGTCTTGTCGTAATTCGCGCGCCTAAAGGCCCTCAAGGAAATGGATTCTCACAACAAGCACGTATTCCACGAATTCCGGGTGAGTAAAAAATATCTCAAATAAATAAAAGGTCCTAACAAGACTGTTTTCTTCTTTCTTGGGTTATTAATACAGGTTCCTTGGTAATGGATTAATGTGTTAAGGATAATTAAATCTGAAGAAAAATAATAAAGAGATGTCCACCAATCTTAACATTCGCGATCCAGAGAGAAACGTTTTATCGCGTCATTCGCATATCTAAGAAATTTCATCTTCAGCGTCCTGAAGTTCTGTGTACAGTACCCATTGAAAACTGCACAAATAGAAAGGACACTTGAGCGTAATCTCTTAGAAACAAAAAACGAAAAATATAAAAACCAAACCAAAAAATTAAAAACAAAAAAAGAACAAAAACAAAACGAAAGGCACAATTCTAATAACATAAAATCCCTCTCCTCAAAACTTAGCAGACTTTTAGGCGGCTTTAGTTCAGCTCGTCAAACAACTGAATGAAAGGACATATTAAAATAGAAAGAACGTAAGAAATGAAAATGGAAAGTAGAAAAGAACAATTCTCAAAAATATATTCAAAAGACGCTCACTTCAATAGTACATTGCATTGTAATGCAAAATAAAAAGGAAAAAAAAAACCAAAAAAAAACAGAAAAAACTTAAAAATAAAAAGAAAAAAACAAAGAAAAATGAATGAAAAAAAGAATGGTGTATACGTAACAAAGAGAAATGAAAGAAAACAACGAAATCTCG
This sequence comes from Chlorops oryzae, assembly GCA_020466095.1. Taxonomy (NCBI): domain Eukaryota; kingdom Metazoa; phylum Arthropoda; class Insecta; order Diptera; family Chloropidae; genus Chlorops; species Chlorops oryzae. The sequence continues at coordinate 66,126,830 of CM035806.1, forward strand.
TGTGTTTTTCGTGTATTATGGATGAAAAAGGAATCGAATTTCTTTTTAATTGCTCCTTTTTTATGTTGAACTCATTTGAAGATTTTTTTTTTTTAATAAGCTGATCGATCATTATTTCAGAGAATTTTGTTTTTTACATGACCTTCTTTGTTCATTTATACATGCATATGTTCATGTACTGCATAATCGAACATATATTTACATTATTATATCAGTTGCATAATTGTCTTGAATTGAATTGAATTATTTTAATTTTAAGTCTTTAATGGCATGTTTTTTTTCACTTGCATCGATCGCTGCCTCTGATTTGAAAAGAAGAAACAAATGTGTATTCCAAAAGCTTGTAATTTTATATTTATATATAAAGAAAACGATCTGGTCCTATGAAATTGAAGTATAAAAAATAAATATATATATAAAAAAAACTAATGAAAAATAAATTGAAACGTGAATAATGGTCTGAAAGTGTTGACTGCTTTCTCTTTAGTGCATAAGCCCTCTCATCGCCGAAGAGCGCTTGTGCCTAAAACTGGTTTATTCGTCGATGAATGCAAACGTGTGTATTCCTTAATGTTTGAATGTGTACGTGTGTTGCTATAGAAATGTTAGGGACTATAAAATGCTCAAACAATGCGATTGTACTATTGATCTGAACGTTGATTTTCATTCAAAGTATCAATTTGCCGTTTCGTAAATTTTTCATAGTCTTAACATCTGTCGAATTCGAGGAATAAAATATGATGTAAAATGCTCTCAGAGAGTGGTTCCAACGATTTCACAAAATTAAGTCTTGCATCGTAACATTGAAAAAATGAATAGTAAATTACGAAAAGTATATTTCTTCTTTCATGCCCTATACATTTATCGAGATTAATATAAATATGTTTCAAACACTTAAATTATCCAAAGGTTTTACGTTCAAGAACAACTTTATATAACTTTATATTTATATATATATGCATACATATACATATAAACCGGGCTAGAAACAAACTTCTTATTAAATGTTAATGTAAATAAAATTTAGAAACTTTTTTGTAACATCCTACATTTCCAAAAAGATTGAGTGTTCTCTGAGAATTAAGACAAGCGAAAAACTAAAACAATTACCATCAACAATTATGCAAATCGAAAACGAAATCGGTTAATTATTGTCTTTGTTGAAGCCAATCTTCGTTGCATTGTAATGCATTGAAACCAATTACTGAACAATGATTGCATATATGGAGGTGTGCGGCTATGCACGCACAGCCACGTGTACGCATTGATTTCCACAAAAATAAGACATTAATGTAAACAAAAGCATGAACAAAAAAAAAAAAAAAAAAAAAAAAAATTAAAAAACAAAAACGAAAAACAAAAAAAAACTCATACATAAACGAAAAACAATATGTGCTTGAAAACTAAATTTTTGCGAAACTATAAGAATAAATATTTCACTCAAAATAATCAACCAATTCAAAGAAATGCATTTTTTATTTCTATTTTCCCTAATCTAAACCACAAATCGCGCGAAACAACTCGCCAGATCAAAAAGTTCGCCTTATTCCGGACGATACTTTTTCGACAAATTCGTTGGCATTTCACCAAGGTGTATTTAATAAGGTGGTAGCAGTAGCACATATCGTCGGCTTAGAGTGAAAAAGTGCTTACTTCAATTTTTTTTTGAAAACTGAGTTTTTGATGCAGTTAGGTAGATAAAGCAAGAATGTATCCTTAAGCAAAAAATCGTATCCCTATTGCATTTTCCCTTAGTGGGAAACGATTATATGCAACTTTGCTAACGGTGCCTCTTACGATAGTCGCCGTCGACGCAATATTTTCGTCGTCGCCGCTAAATACCTATTACCGTAGTCGCCGCGACAGTCGTTTCTTGTCGTTTTCTGTCGCTATTTATTTTGATGACGACTAGCAGGCGAGCTTGCATTTTAGGAAGTAATGGAATTATTTTCAAAAATAATTCCTGGTCTCCAGTGGCAAACTTAAAATACCATAGTTTGTCTTAAAACCATGGTTTGGCCATTGTTTTACAGTACGGAATCTTTTTTCTATTCTTCCGTAGCGAAAATAAGTATGTGCAGTGATTTCGACATAATATTATTAACATTCTTTCATAAAGACCATTCGAAGTGTAGCAGCCAGGATGAAGTAACATTACTTGGCTCAAGCGAATTGTTAAAGGAATTGTTTTCTTTAAATATTTTCGAATGTTTGAAATACCGTAGTTTAGTTTTTTGTTAAGCAGGGTGCGCAAAAATTCGCCGCAACGATTAAAAATACGATTTTCTACATTACACTTTGCATTGCTTGACAACTATGTTGAAATTTTGCAAGAGCAATCGATACATTGCCTTTGTACTTCGGTAGCACGAATCTTATTTGTGGTTGTTTCAGTGTGCATGATAAAGCGGGCAATACATTTTTCACAACGATACAAAGGCGCTTTCCGATTCGCTCTTTGTGAAGAATGTTACGATTTGAATGCATCGCCTATCGAGTAAGGGACGTCATAAATTTACTTTGTGGGGGTGGAGGGGGTCAGCTCACGTACAGTTTTGTGATAGGTGGAGGGGGGCTTCCACATTTCATTTCACTTGTTCATATAAAATTGTGATTTAAAAAAATGCGTTAATTTTTGTACTTAACAAGATTACGTTATCTTTCTTCTTTCTATGCCCTAGGGAAACGATGGACTTATACAACGGAGAGCGAAAATACGCCATTATTCAGGAAAATATGGCTTTTGTGTTTACGTACACCAATATCAAGGCAATGCCGTGTATGAGTGTTCGCAAGTATCACAATTCATTGTGACGTGAAAGGGGGGGGGTTAGCCATATAACAGGTTGTGACAATTGTGGGCGTGGAGTGGACGGAGTCTAAAAATCGCAACAAATTGACGTGAGGATCATTCTAGGACGCTCCGTATAATGTGGCCAAAATCGTTCATTGGTTTAACCGTTCGCGAGGCGATCGCGAGCGTCGTTCGCGGAGTGACGTGACATGACGGACCGATCGATCGACACGTTGGACGACGGACAGACGCGACGGCAGCACGGACATGCAAAAGATTAGATTTTAAAATGACCATAATTTCCAAAATAATGAACCTTTTGGCACCAACGGAGGACCTAAAATTATACCCTGTTATATTGTTTTAGGCACAAAATTTTATAACATACGCAAATCGTATACCTGGGTATAAAAGAAATTAGCGCCATTTCAGAGCGATACGAACAATGTTTTCACAGATCTTATAATCAAATTAGTTTCAGTGATGTCCATATAAGAACTATTCAACTCAGCATGATTAAATAGTAAGCTTAAGTTAGTCAATTCAGGAATGCAGCACTTTCAATGAACGTTCATATTGAACGTTGCGAACGATGGAAGGTTGGCAACGGCAACGTGGAACGCTCCAGATGTCAAAATATAATTTCCAATATGAGTTATGAAGAGTTTTCAATGCAGTTCGAATCAACGAACGCTCGGAACGTCGAATACGTATCGTTCGTTCTTTGTGGATGTTGCCGAGTAAGTCGACGAAGTAAGGAACATTTTTAATCTGTTTTTATTTATGTAATCTATAGCTTTAATTGTTTAGAGAAATAAACTCCCTACACCGCTTTCGCGTCTATGATTATGAAATCCGATGATTTGTACACATATTTCATTTTGAAGGCAAAGGTTTGATTGCAGTCGGCAAATTGGCACATTATCGAAACCTGCGGTTTCGATTAGTTTACAACATCTTTATTTCTTTCCCCGTTGCCGGGAGTTTGGTAATATGAGCAAGATGCCACAGACTACACAACAGAAAGAAGGCACTCAGGAGGCGCCAGGAAATCGCGCTAATCCGACACAAGGGCAGATGATGGCTTCGGCAGGCGGAACGCAGTCGCCGCGACTGCACGTGGAGCCTGTCTCCGTCACGCAGAATGCAAACAATGCAGGAAGGAGTAAAGGGAGTTCGCCAACGGCTGTTGCGCTGCAGAACATACAGCGTGAGTTCCAGAGGCAAATGCACATGCTTCAAGAGCTGATTGTGACCAATCAGACGAACAACGACAGAGCGATAATGCAGCTGCGACAGGAGGTGCAAACTAAGATACAGGCGATTCCTGCTATAGGAGGTGCTCATCAGAACGGTTCAGGTGGAACCACAGAGCGAGGCACGACCGCGAGTTCGCAGATTAGCGAGGCGTCGGAGGTTGGCGTGCAACTGGTATCTGGACCAATGTACGGCACACGTGTAGCACCAGCAACGGGTGAGTCCCTAACTAATGCTTCTTTCCCCAGCTTCCCCCCCTATTCAGCGCGAAAGATTTATCCCTTGCCGAAATTCGGCGGCGAGCCAGAATCGTGGCCAGCATTTATAGAAGACTTTCGTCGTACGACGGAAGAGTTTGGATACACCGATGTACACAACATAATGCGAGTTCGAGAGGCGTTGCAGGGTCGCGCCAAAGCAACGGTTGAATCGCTTCTATCTAGTTCGCAGAATGTGAAGCCCATATTGCGTATATTGGAAGAGACGTTCGGTCGTCCAGAGCTTCTCATTAAGAGCCAGATAGAAAAAGTAAGGAAGTTGCCAGATATTAAAGAAAATAATCTGGAGGAATTGGTAGATTTCGCTATAAAGGTGAACAATATGGTAACCTTTCTCAATGCATGCCAGGGTGAGCATCATTTAAACAATCCAATGCTTATGAGTGAAGTAGTAGCGAAATTACCATTCGCGCGACAAATGCAGTGGGCCGAGCGATGTGTGGGCATGGATCACGTTCCTAGTTTTAACGATTTCAGCACATGGCTAAGTGGATTGCGCAGGTTAGCTAACTTTGTATGGGATACCCTCCCAGTGTCGGCAAGCGAAAGTAAAGATTCCGGGCGCAAAACAAGTAGCCAAAAAGATGCGCCACCTTCTCGATACAGTCGAAACAATAAACATGCGTTCGTGAGTATCTCAAATGAAAAATGCCTTATTTGTGAAAAAAATTGCGACGGTGTTGGTAGCTGCGAAGAATTCAAATCCTTATCAGTGGATGGCCGCTGGAAAAGGGTTAGAGAAGCAAGACTCTGTTTTTGGTGCTTAAAGCCATCTCATCGAGCAGATAAATGCACTAAAGGCGAGCGTTGTAGTGTTAGCAAGTGCAATCGCAAGCATCATGAGCTTTTGCATAAAGCTATGGAGATGAAGCCTGAAGCTGGCAGCGGTACAACGTCGCAAAATAAAGAAAACAACTGCGCGACGAAGGTATAATTTGCATGCAGCTACCGACAATCAAAGCATTTTATTTCAAATTGTGCCCATTAATATATATGGTCCGCAGGGAAACGAAATGATATACGCCTTTGTTGATGATGGAGCCGATGTGACGATGCTGAAAATTTGTTTAAAAAAATGCGTTAATTTTTGTACTATGAACTAAGTATTAGTTTCTTCTTTCTTCTTTCTAATGCCCCCTAGCGGAACACGATCGGACTTATACAACGCGAGATGCAGATAAATAACGCCATCTATTGGAAAAATAATGGATTTCTTTTTACTACACCTAATATAAGGCAATCGCCGTGTAAATATATTATATATCACATATTAATTGTGACGTGACACAGGGGGGGAGGGGTTAGCTCATATGTAACAGGTTTGTGACAAAGGGGGGGGAGGGGGTCTAAAAATCGCAAAAAATGCGTGACATCATTTATGGACGCTCCCTAATGTGAGAAAGATCGTATTTTTAATCGTTCGCGAGCGTTCGCGAGCGTTCGTTCGCGGTGTGTATACATGAACTCATCGCATTCAATCTCTTGCGAGCGAAGACGCAGGCAGGCAGGGAATGAAAAATTAGAATTTTAAAATGTACCTAATTTCACAAAATAATGACTGACCTCTTTTGGGCACCCAACGGACGGACCTAAAATTATTATGCCCTTATTTTTGGTTTTTATGGAAACAATTTTTTATTAAAAAACATAACGCAAATTCAGTATATACTACTATACAAAGTAAAAAAAAAATTAAGCGCTACGCGCTACTAACATGTTTTCCACAGATTCTTAGCTTAAGTCAAATTAAGTTTTCAGTGACTGATCCCATATAAAAAGAACTAAACATATCAACTCAGCTGATTAAATAAGTAAAGTTAAGTTACGTTCAATCAAGAGTAACTGAGCCTTTACAATGAACGCTTGCAATCGACGAACGCTCGCGAACGCTCGCGAACGGTTGCAATCGGCGAACGCTCGCGAACGCTCGCGATCGATCAAAAATTCAATCTTCACAATATGAGTTACTGAACGAGTTTTACAATGAACGTTCGCAATCAACGAACGCTCGCGAACGAACGAACCAACGACGATTTCGTCGGCATCTTTTCGTTCGTGATTTTTACGAACCTTGCGATTGCTCGTGAGAGATTGTTAGTGCTTACGTTCGTATCGCTGCTTTATCACTCGTGAGAAATTGCAACCACTCAATTTTTTGCCGCGATTAGTTGTGAGAAAGAGCGTATTTTAATCGCTCTCCGCACCCTGCTTAACGTACGGAAATTTTCCCTATTGGAAAAGCATAGCGGATTTTTGTCTCATGAAGCGATAACAAAAAGTGATATGAGAATATATTTTTTCTGCCTACTGGAGTTCTGGATTTTTTCTGCCTAATGAGGTTCTCGACATTACTTAGATTTCCTTCATTTTCCCTTGAGCTTAGTAAGAAAGTAAGAAAGCTAAAGTCGGTCAAGCCCGACTTTGAAATACCCAGCGTGCCGACATTATGAGCGCACTATGTTTTGCTTCTCTATTTGTAGGCGTGGCAGTGGGTGGGCCACATAAATTATTTTCCTACACCTTTCATTCGCCTTGATGAAACTATGTTGCGAATTTGAAGCTTCTACGCCTTTTACTTCGGAAGTTACGAAAATCGTTATTTGTGGGCGTGGCAGTGGGCGGGCCACATAAAAATTTTTCATACACCTTTCATTCGCCTTGATGAAACTATGTTGCGAATTTGAAGCTTCTACGCCTTTTACTTCGGAAGTTACGAAAATCGTTATTTGTGGGCGTGGCAGTGGGCGGGCCACATAAAATTTTTCCCTACGCCTTTCATTCGCCTTGGTCGACATATGTTGCGAATTTGAAGCTTCTACGCCTTTTACTTCGGAAGTTACGAAAATTATACATTTATGGGCGTGGCAGTGGGCGGGCTGCATAAATTTTTGTTCCTACACCTTTCATTCGCCTTGGTCAACCTATGTTGCGAATTTGAAGCTTCTACGCCTTTTACTTCGGAAGTTACGAAAATTCTACATTTGTGGGCGTGGCAGTGGGCGGGCTACATAAATTTTTGTTCCTACACCTTTCATTTGCCTTGGTCAACCTATGTTGCGAATTTGAAGCTTCTACGCCTTTTACTTCGGAAGTTACGAAAATCGTTATTTGTGGGCGTGGCAGTGGGCGGGCCACATAAAAATTTTTCATACACCTTTCATTCGCCTTGATGAAACTATGTTGCGAATTTGAAGCTTCTACGCCTTTTACTTCGGAAGTTACGAAAATCGTTATTTGTGGGCGTGGCAGTGGGCGGGCCACATAAAATTTTTCCCTACGCCTTTCATTCGCCTTGGTCGACATATGTTGCGAATTTGAAGCTTCTACGCCTTTTACTTCGGAAGTTACGAAAATTATACATTTATGGGCGTGGCAGTGGGCGGGCTGCATAAATTTTTGTTCCTACACCTTTCATTCGCCTTGGTCAACCTATGTTGCGAATTTGAAGCTTCTACGCCTTTTACTTCGGAAGTTACGAAAATTCTACATTTGTGGGCGTGGCAGTGGGCGGGCTACATAAATTTTTGTTCCTACACCTTTCATTTGCCTTGGTCAACCTATGTTGCGAATTTGAAGCTTCTACGCCTTTTACTTCGGAAGTTACGAAAATTCTACATTTGTGGGCGTGGCAGTGGGCGGGCTACATAAATTTTTGTTCCTACACCTTTCATTTGCCTTGGTCAACCTATGTTGCGAATTTGAAGCTTCTACGCCTTTTACTTCGGAAGTTACGAAAATCGTTATTTGTGGGCGTGGCAGTGGGCGGGCCACATAAAATTTTTCCCTACGCCTTTCATTCGCCTTGGTCGACATATGATGCGAATTTGAAG